>CM055885.1:4442500-4482500 GCA_029582165.1 Portulaca oleracea | reverse complement strand
ACGCCTATATGTTGGGCCGACTGCAATTGGGAGTAAGTCAAGCACCGTCAATGCCGGAGTTGTTCATGGTGTCGGAACCAGGACTCGAAACAAGATCGGTGGAGTCATACCAGTTGACACAGTTCAGGCTGCTAATGCGATCGGCAGCCATAAAGGCAAAGCGATATTGATAGAGGACTCACCAGGTAACAACACTAGGGCGAAAGTACGCAGCGATATGTTCACGTTGCCGACAACGACGAGGTTGAAGTTGTAATGAAGCCAATGGTAGGGACAAGAAAGAGGGGAGCGACAATTACGGAATCGTTGGATGAGACATCCAAAAAGGTTTATTTAACGTTATATTTCATATTTCATATTAATTCTACATGTATTGTGCGTGTCAACCACATCAATCGGAATGTGATCATGCTCGACTTCATGAATATATATTTGGTAATATGTACATCTTTGTCTGCCATGATAAGCATTGTACCATAATTATGTATAGACTGACAGTACGTACTTTGGTTGTGTGCAATATACCTGAGGATAACTAATAATAATATATCTTTCTAACACGTATGTGCAATAACTGTTTATGGTATAGGCCAAGACTGATGATGACCACGATGAACAAGCTGACCAGGGTGTTGACCGTGTGTTCCCCACGAGGATGACACCAAAGCCATTGATATACCTTCTCGATCACATTGGCCCCTAGCACGTGTCCGTCATAAAGGATTTGGGGTTTGGTGGGTTCTTGAACTTGCGGATGAAGTTGCTTCCGGGTGATTTGTGCAAGTGGCTCGTTGATCAATTCGATATAGAGAGCATGAAGCTTCATTTAGGCAATGGTAGATACATTGAAGTAACTGAGGAGGACATTTTTTTGACTACGGGTTTACCCCGTGGAACGATTCCAATTGACGGAGATGGAGCTGTTGTTCCAGATAAAAAGGAAGTGGCCGCATTACTTGCAAAGTGGCGTGGCGAGTACAACATCAAAAGCGGCATGCCGAATGTTTCGAAGATGCCAGCTCATATTGCGTCATTGCGGCCGGACAGTAAGAAGTTCAAGAGAAACTTTGTGCTATTCATGGTTGCTTCGTTCATACACCGAAACACACAACGGTATTGCACTGCTGATTTCTTACCGTATGTTGTTGACGTTGATAACATACCGAACCTAAAATGGTGTAAGTATGTTTTGAACGAGCTGAAATCGGCTGTTGAGGCCAAGCAAGCAAACCCAGCTAGTTACTTCACGGGACCCATCATACCCCTCCTGGTATGCTTGACAAAACAATGCTTTTTTTTATTGTCTTATTTTGGACGAGTACACTTACATCATCTCCCTTGTTGTGTTAGATGTTATACTTTGACCGTCTGGTACGTGAGGAACGCCCAACAAGCAGAGGAGGGCCAACAATGTATGCATGGACCCGTGACAATGTTGAGAAGCGGATGGTACATGAGACAGGGGCAGGGGCGTTTGGTGTCGGTGACCTTCTACAACGACCAGTAGCTGCCGAAATGCGACCTCTTATTCAAGGGGTTGCATTGAAAAGTCAATTGGACACGTTGTTGCAGGTGCATAATGTTTAAAATGTAATTTATTAGTTTTTTAGCTTTATCATTGGCACACAAGTTAACATATATTAACTCGCAGGATGGTGTCCGCTTATTGGGCAAATACCTTTAAGATTGGACAACTGCGAAGTTTAATGTCGAGCGACAGGTTCAACAAATTTCGGGTTTTTACCGTGACCATGGCGACATTACCGAAGTAAGAAGTCAGGTGGAGTCACTTGTGTCTCGTGTGTTTGAGAGGGGTGTATCGCATAATGCAAATCGCACGGAAGGTAATACACGTTTTGCGGCTGACACAACACATGACGTAACTGCTCAAGATGAAGATCCGCAATATGACACAACTGTACAGGCAAATCAAAATGAGAAAGGTGATGTCACATCCAATTTGAATTTCATGTTAACCTATTGTATGACCACAGTAAAAAATAGAATGTTTGACCACAATGTAATATAGTGTGATTGAAGTGTCAATGTTTTTTTATTAAATGGACTACAGTTTGTTAAAACATAATATGACCATTTCTTTGTTTTCTGTATTATCAGAGAAGAACGATGGTCATTGTGATAACATCGACCCTTGTAGCAGCCAGTTTTCGTTGTCGTCGCAAGTGGGTGATATACTGCAGGCTGTGGAGGGGGTCGAGGACAACGTGCGTGCACAATCAATCCCCATGCTAGATTTCAGGTTGTTGAGTGAATCAGATGACAGCCCAGCACATACAGATGATGAGGCTGTGGAGGGGGAGTTCGAGTTGCGGCCACGTCGACTTTTTCGAGGCAGGGATGCCAAGGTGACAACGACCAAAACACCACATAAGCCAAGTTGCGAAGCTGGGTCGTCTATGCCATCCACCCCCAGTTGCAAAACCCGACCCACGTTGGGTGATGCAGTACTATCAGCGGGGGCAGGGGGAGATAATGTAACTCGTTGTGCAGAGCCCGAAAAGGTTGCTGGCTCGTCCCGCCAATCAAAATCAAATGGGCAATCCCACAGTACACCGACATGCATGGTCGGACATACAGATAAAACGGCTGATCCTACATTGCGGTCTGAGGGGGCACGGGGTGTTGCCAATAAACGATGCTTGACAACACGGAGCGGCGGAACAGCACGGTCTGCTGATGATGGATCCGCATCGCGTCGTGTTGGTAACCCAGCATCTATCATTGGGGTTCAAACAAATCCAATGCGAACACAAGGGGACGTAATGAGCAGACAAATCGGTCATAAAGCAACCAGTGCTCAGTCTGCCCATCGTTCCGGTGGGGAACGAGAAGTTGCCACCCCTCGTTGCCAATCAGCAAGGAGCAGCGGACGTGTACGGTCTGACGATGGTCAGTCCTCATCGCGACATGGGGAGCTAACATCCACAAACATATGTGTCAAAGAAACCCCACTGCGAAGACCCAGAAACATTGTGTCGGTCCGATCTGTTTCATACTCTTATTCAACGCATGGCAGTTCGTCATCACGAGGTGTCACTCGTGATTCTACGGGTGGTACTTCTGGAAGCACTACCCCATCGTGCGTACCGGTTTCTATGGTGACACCTGAAGGGCAGCATGTTATTGGCCCGAATAGAACACCCGGTTGTAGTGTGCCACCCCTTGATGGTCCAAAAATGAGAATCATTCTTGAAACACCTGTGGGAACGATGTACGAGATGGGTCCCCCGCCTATTGTACCGGAAGTCTGGCGGAACCCACGGAGGGAAAACACTCATCCCGCGCCAGCCTTATGTTTGCCTTTTTGTGTCAGGCCAACATCGATGGACATTGTTCCAAAGAAAGGGCCGAAAATCGTCAGCACATATCTGTTTTTGAGTACAACTGAGGCACCCAACCAAAACCCAAGGTTAGTGTGTGTACCACACATTTTGTTAACGTTCGTCTATATACAACATACAGTTTCATTGGAATGTTATATTTATGGAAAAATGTTCCCTTTTCATTCTTTTTGGTACAAACACCTAATAGGGAGTTAGTGTACGATCGGGACGGTGTTGTGGCAACGAGGTTGCATTTCAAGTCATTGGCCCCAGGCAACCATGTGTCGCGCGCCGAGGATAATAAATATATATGCATCGATGTTGAATGACTACGAAATGCGCAAATCACCAGATGCCCCGCTTCAATTTTTCATTCCGATAAGTTGTTTAGTAAGTGACTTATCGCATACATTATGATGTAACATGTAAATATATGTTTGACAAACTAACTAATTGATATCCTTATGATGTTAAAAAGGTGATATGTTCGACATTGCTTTTGATGGGGACCCTTTGGATGATCGTTCAGTTGCACTTTTCATTGAAAAAATATCCAGAGAGTTGGGGCGGTGTCCCTGGATAGACATCAAGAAAATTGAACTGGTACGTATGAACTATTGATTTTCTAATGTGGGCCAATACTCATAATGTGTCGTATTAATATATGTGTACTTAATGAACATTTGACATGATATTAGCATACACGATGTGTCTGATGTAGTTTCTAAACATGTGATTAATGGTTCAAGTTCATTATGTGTGCATTGCATCGAAGGATGGTTTCACCACTGACTGGGCCACACTCATGTCATGTGTGGTCACACTATACATACATATATATTGTGTTTGCAATTAAATGGATATAATGAATGTGAACATATATTATACTTTTTGTGTTGATATATACGAATGTGAGTTGGTGTCAATGTGAGTTGTGAAACAATTTTTTATATTATTTAATAATATGAAGTTATTTGCGCCGGCACGCATGGACGGTCGACATTTCTTGTGGTGCGCTGATGTGCGGAACGGGTGCATCCATATTATCGACAACCACTACACACGTGTGTCGGTGGAGGGCGGGTACGACCATATCGACGAAGTAATGGTTAGCACCGATGGACTAATGCTATGTTTGGCAATGACTCAGTTTGTAGATCAAATGTTTATTCCAAGTCGTTTTTGCAGCGCACTCTGGTTCGTACGTAGATTCCTAAGTCACGCTTGGAACCCACTTGCTGACGTGGTCGTTGAAGACAGTGAACTAAAGAGGCCAGACATGGGCTGGAGGTTCAACGAGCAAGGTAACGATAGTGGTGTGTATTGTATGCGACACATGGAGACGTTCTTCGGTCAGACACGGAACTGGCTCACATGTTTTTCCCAGACGGACTCAATCCCAGTACGTACATGTCCTCACTTTATATTTGTTGACTCCCCGTCTATTAAATGTCATTAATGCAAGTCATTGTCTTTTGATTGACAATTACGTTATGTAGTTGTATATGATGTGTACTATTTGTTATACACCAGATGAGAGAGGCGAGAGTGCGTTCCCTTTACATCCACTATTGCTATAGTTTGGCGATGTACAAGGAAAACAAAAAGAGGGAAGAAGTATACATAAATGCCGATCACTGGGAGACACATCGAACAATCAAACCGGACGCAGCAAGCCTATGAGTCAAGCAATTCAAATATTGTTTTTTTTTTTAGTGTGTTGGGATGTCATACAATATCTTGCAACTTTAGTACTCTTAGTTAGTTAGGGGGGGGGGTGGCTGTTTGTGTGTGCTGGGTGTTTTTGTTGGATGTTTGTCACCGTTTGGTACTTGAAGTTATGCGCGTTGTAGCGATATGACACTTGTTAGTTTATGTGATCAGACTGTAACAGTATGAACACGTTGCATGATGTCACTTGTTTTTGGAATCGATATAACGTTATCTTTATTTTGATCAAGCAACAGCACATTGCTGAAATGACCCTACATGATATATATGATCACATTCACCCATAATATTTTGATCAGACAAAATGTCTATGATCACATGTCCATGTTATGTGACATACACGATGTGTATGATCACAATCCATCATAATGTGTTCATGTAATACATTACATTTTTTAACGAAAATAACCCTACATGCTATGTATGATCACATTCAACCATAATGTGATTATGTAACAAAGTTTATTTTGACAAAATGGGTATGATCACATGTCAATGTTATGTGATTTATATGATGTGTATGATTACACTCAACCATAATATGACCATGTATTACATTATATTTTTTACAAAATGTGTATGGTCACATGTCGTTGTAATGTGGTCTACTTGATTTTTGTATACCACTCTTAAATTTTTAAACTGTTGGCAACACATTTTAATTTGAGTATCAAATTATATCTAACAACACACTCACCCCATATGGTCACACATATCTTTTTAGTAATTAGTATTATAAAACTGTTAGCATTTTAAAATCAGACGCATCACACTCAATGTGGTGTATGGTTGCTGGGACCCGAGTTAGGTGTGAAGCACTTATGGGCGTGAAGCATGTGTGATACATGTCATGTACATAAATTTGGGGTCATAAGATGTCATATTGGTCCTACCACCTATGTTTAACATGGCATGACCACACTCCCATTATGTATGGTCACAGTCATGTTTGTAGTAGTTAATATTTGAAATGCCGTTTTTCTATTAGTAATTCAAAGTAAAAAGAGTAGTTAGTATTTGTAATGGCTCACATTGACATCAATTTGGGGGCATAGAAAAATCATTTTGAACCCACCATGTATATTTATATAGTGTGATCACACTGACACAATATGTGGTCACATATATGATTGTTATTGTTAATATCTATTTTGTTGTTTTATTTTAATAATTCAACGTAAACTGATAAGAACGTAAGATATATGACGTGTATATAAATATGGGAGCGTTAAAATGTCAAATAGATTACATATTGTATTTATTCATCTTATGACCACACTCACATAATATATGGCCACTGTAGTTTTCTATTATATTGTTATGTTCATCAAGAACGGTATGTTGATTTTGCATGTTTTTTTTACCATCTAACAGACCGCATGGGCATCGATTTTGCCAAGAAATGAACAAAAGACTGTTCTAAAAAAAATATTAGAGTGCTACCGCCACACTTATCAATTGTGTGGACAATGTGTTATTGTTAAACAAATATCAAGTTCTGAAACATATCACGACACAATATAAAACATTCATAACCAAAAAGTTCCAAAACTAACAAACCTCACCAAATGCATAATCTGCATACTAAACTAAACGAATAACTTACTATAAATTGAAAAACATTCCACGACTCACTGTAAACGTTCGGGGCATGTCTGGCTGTCATGGTTGGCAATCTGATCACAAAAATGGCACTTCCTAGCGGACACTTTTTTTTGCACTGCAACCTCAATACCACTCTTCTTCCTCTTAGCACGTCCTTTCGGGTTCGACGCCGGTGGAGGTTTTATTACTATCAGTTCAGGGACAAGCACACCAAAACAAGCTTCGATATCAGTCGTCACCCTACCGTCACCATTGCTACTTTGACCAACAACCATCTTGGTCAGCACATCGTGAAGCATCCCACCTAACATGGTCAACAAATCAGGGTCATTGCCGGCTGAATCCATGCACATATACACCTTTGCCCAAGTGTCTGCCTTTCGTGCACGCACATCATCGACTTTGGACTTTGCCGCGTCAAGTTCTTGATCAACAGTGAAATACGGTCGTGTCTTTGACATCTTTGTCCACCTGATATGGACAAACTGTTCCGAAATTTTCGGCAGAAATTTCATTACCGATATCATGTGGCGACACAAGATTCCTTGGAGATAAAAAAACGGGCATTCACATGTCTTGTCATATGTGATTGGATCAAACACAACCAGCCTGACCCTGTTTGAGTTAATATCACGCACTTCATATATAGCACAATCACAAGACTGATTGGGACAACGTTGTTCCGTTTCGTATAAAGCAAGCTTCAGATTCTCCTGAAAGACATAGAAATTTGCATGAGTATATATCTGCCTAGCGTGGCGCTCGATTGCCAGCTTTGATTTCAGAACAGGGAGCGACGTCAAAGTCTTGTTCGTCATGTCCTTCTCCCTGTGACGTTGTGCATCAACTGCGTATTCATAACGCAATAAGAACTCAACAAAACTCGATGTAGGGGCGTAAGTGGCGCGCAAAACGATTCTCGACTCTCGACGTCAAGTCGTCCGTAGCATACCACCCAAGTGTTGATCACGAAAGTACGCCTGCACCCACTCTTCGCGTATGTCCCATAAATCAGCCATGTGTGAATTGTCTTCGAGGTCATACTTTCTCATCAACTCGGTCCACTTCTCCTCAAACTCGTCGACATCTTCAGAAGCCCACACACACAACTTCAGCTCTTCCTGAAACTCATCACATGATTCGATTCCCCAACTTTTCAGGGATCTTCCGCATTATGTGCCACATGCAGTACCTGCGCATGAAAAAAAACCATAACGTAAAAACTATTGAAGATTCCATACAATATGTTTACTACTTCGGCAGACTAACTTTACTGGATTCATGATCACACTTTCGATATGTGTGATTATGTATGATCAGTACCTCATTATTGTCGTGAATTGAATACTGTCAACAAATAAAAAAAACAAAAAAACCCCCCACACATGTGTGTACATATTGATGCAAAATGTCATGTAACCTGTTAAATTATATACACTAGTTACGTACCTGTGTTTCGAATCGACGAATTTTTCTCGAACTGCAGCCTTTCTTGCGTGGTCTTGATCCGTTGTCACTGTCTTGGGATGGTTCCCATGCATTGCCTCCAAAAACCTCTCAAATAATCATTCAAATGATTCAATTTTTCATTAGTAATTAAACCGACACCGAAACACACCAATTTTCGGTGATTGTTCAAACTAATAAAAGGACAAAAGGCCATTTTGTACTTGTTGGTTTGCTGTTTTGTGTCAAATGATAGGAGGTCCCCATAGCACATATAATCTCTACGGGACGTGGAATCACACCAGAAAACATGCGTCAGCTGCTGATGTTCGTCATACTCATATGCATAAAAGAACCCCGAATCCTCCCCCTTACGTTTTTTTAGTGCATCGACTAATATTTGTGCGTCGTTGTCCTTCAGAGCTGCTTTTAGTGTACGCCGGTAGTTTTTCATGTCCTGTTGGGTGCACCCTATGTTCTCGTACCCCCCCACACACTCTTTCAATACATGATAAACCTTCGACGCACCTATGTTGGCGCGGTTGAACTGGTTAACAAGATCCTTTTATAATGATGAAACGCGCCTTGCTGTCTTGTTGAACTGGCTTCTGCTCGGGGTCATCAATGGGTGGTTGTGTGCCAATGCCAGCCTATGCACTTCGTAACCTATTCCATTTTTTGGGGTCCTCACAGCCATAAGTGCGTCACACCCAACTCGGGTCTCAGCAACCCTACGCCGCGTTGAGTGTGGTTTGTCCACTGTTGCATCAACACTACCGGCAATACCCTTTCCCTTGTCAGAGTGTGTCTCGGGGCTGTTTGATTCCACATTCTCAAATGCATCATCCTTCGTCCGCCTAAAACCCTGGCGTGAACATAAAAAATACTTCCACTCCCTGCCCCTTTCAGTCCTCTCTATCGTGTGCGAACCACTGCGCACACTGAACCCCGCTGCTATCGCATATTTTTCATAACACTTTTTGGCATGTTCCAACGTTGGAAACCACATACCCATTGTTGGACATATTGACTCGTCGTCACACGTTGGCTAGTATAACCTAATGCTCATGCCGTCATCGTCCGATACCGTTGGTGGCACCACATAACTGTTCTTGGTACAACCAGCTGCACTGCATTTTCATGTTTAAACATTAGTTAATTTACACTATAAATCATCTAATGTAATGCGTTGAACATTAAGTGTTACACATATACATGTTTCAAATATAAATGAACACACACGTAGCGGTTGTCGTGGAACAATATTTATAATTGTGATCATTGATTTACTTAATGTGGTCACAAATTGGGAAATCGTGTTCATCAATAGATGTGCGGTTCTAGACTGATGTTTGTTGTCCACAGCTGATACGCATGTGATTAATGTGACCACAACATGGTTAAATGATCACTATGTGTGATCACAGTGTGTAAACAACCACATAACCTCACGTAATCCACATTTGTTACGCAAATGATCAATATGTGTCTTCTACGTGTCCAAATGAACAAACACCAATCATGTAATACACAGTCCAACTAAGCAATCATTTTATAAAAATATATTTTAAAGTGATCACATTACAATTAGTGTGGACATACTTCATACAGTACACAACTAATTGTATATGTGTTTTCTTGGTTTACAGTAAACAGAATGCTTACTATTGAATGATCAATCAATATAAAAAAAAGCAATGAAAAACGAACATACCTGTTAGAAGCCATTGATTCCACTCAACGTTAGTGTGTTGACGATTAATGAATTTGAGTGTATTGTGTTGAACGTGATTGTATTAAGCTATGGGAAAATCTTGAGATACTGTTGACTGTTATTTTAGGATATATTAAATTAGTTTTATTAATCACATTAATTGTTTCCTTAATTTTAGCTAACAATCAGATTTGTTTTTTTAATTGATTTCCGGATTTTATTGATTTATATCTTTATTTTATATTAAAACCACTAGCTGTTTTGACCTTAATTGAACAGTGGTTTCTGGTTTTATGCAACATATGTGAATTTTTAATCTTGGACGTTGGATTAATATGGACGGCCAGGATCTTACCTTCTCACCTTAATTTACTTCTCACTGGATCCATTCCCATATATATATATATATATATATATATATATATAAATATATAAATATATATATATATATATATATATATATATATATATATATATATATATATATATATATATATATATATATATATATATTGGATAGGAAAGCCAAGTGGAACACACAGACAGACACTAAGTGTAAACTCTGCCGAGAGGAAGAGGAAACACACATACATCTCTTCTGCAAATGCCTCTTTGCAACCCAAATCAGGGAGGGTATACGAGTGAAAACATGCTTGAACTTTGGGGGGGGGGGGCACAATTCAAGAACAAATCAGACTCCTCCTGAACAACCACAAGAAGGGCCTGCACAAAAAGTACTTAATAGCTGTCTATGTGGCTTACTTCTACAACATCTGATGGGAACAGTACCGTGTGATCCACAATAAAGTAGCCCCCCACGATTTGGAAGTTTTGAAAAGATAGCTCCAGCAAGTCAATAGAAGATGCCTTGTAACGACAAAGATTACCAAGCATTTAGCTAGCATGGTTAACATTGTGTACAATTAACCCTTCATTTACCTGCTTTCTTTGAGCATGTATTTTTCCTCGTTTGAGGTTGTGAGTAATAAAATCTTTAATTGCCTTGTTCCAATATATATATATATATATATATATATATATATATATATATATATAGGATAATTGGATTCTAATAATCCCTACTTTCACTAATTGGACAATGGTGGTCCCTACTTTCACTTTGTATTCTGGTGGTCAAAAAAATAAAATAAAATTAGACTTGAGTGGGACGCCAGCGAGTTGAGTGGCGGTGACTCGGTGGTTTGCTGACATGACATGTTGGGCATGAGTTTGACCGGTTTGACTTTTATTTTTTTTGCCACATCACACATAAAACACATGACAAAGTTTTTCCCTTTTTTTTAGTCCAACTTGGAAATTATTTTTCCCCTTTTTCCCTTCTTTCGCTCTCTTCTTTTTCCCTTTCCAGTTCTCCTGTCTCTCTCTCTCGTTCTTCTTCACCCAGATTCCCCATAACTCATCCTCTTCTTCTCTCTATTCACCTTCACCTTCCTCTTCCTCTTCACCCTCCTCAACCACCATCATCAACACCACCAACCCTCAAAACAGAGCAAGCCCATGCTCTGTTTTGGCCCCAGTCAGTTCTCCTCTCTCTCTCTCTCTCTCTCTCTCTCTCTCTCTCTCTCTCTCTCTCTTCATCAATAGAAAGGCGCACAATGACAAGCAACAATGGTCCATAGAATTTTGTTGTGGTGGTTGTGATCTTGTTTGTGTAGTTTGTTGGTGAAGTTTTTGTAGCAAAACTCGGTCGTTTCTTGGTCTCTTAGCTTGGGTATGTCTTCTTTTTCGAGGGTTTTCTCACTGCCTAGTTTCATCAATGGGTTGAGCCACCAGAATGAGAGCTTGGTTAATAACCCCGCCTCAGAAAATGGAGTTTGTGTTTGTGTTTTTGTTTTTGTTTCATCATCACCATACAGAGGAGTATAAAGGGTGTTTCTGGTTGTGTTTTCCCTCTTGACAGTGCACAACAAGAACAAACAAGCCACTAGAAATGTCACCACATCTAAGACTCCCTTTACTATGATTTTCTTGTTGACAACTGCATCAAAAACTGCTACCAAACACAACAACCCAGCAACAAAAAATGTAGAAACAGACAGTACTTGAGTTTTTTCAATATACTTCGCTCAAAACAGAGCAAACCCTAATTCGAATTCGAAAACGAAAACAAAAATTGAAAACCCTAACCTAGGAAATCGAATCAAATCACACAATTCTACCCCCAACAACCACCGAAATCGACACAACAACACCTCAATCGTGGAATCCCCAACACAAAACGATCAAACAAGGGAGAGATTCAAACTTTGATCACACCGTATATGAACTGAAAGATGAACACAGAGTATACAAGTTTTAAGGGTTGGTGAAGAGAGAGAGAGAGAGAGAGAGAGAGAGAGAGAGAGGAGAACTGGCGGGGGCCAAAACAGATAGCGGATGTGACGATGGATGCGTGCATAGCGAAGAAGAGTATGGAGTTGAAGGCATTGGCGACAGAAATGCAGAGTTTGGGGAGTTTTTATTCGTCAGTTGGGGCCTTGATTGGGTATTCTTCTAGTGGCTTTTTGGTTCATTCTCTTGGCGTTCAGGTAATCTCTTTTTAAAAAATTTTCCCAGCAAATTGTTTCTTCAGAACAAACTTTGATGAATTTTTGGATCCAAAAAAGGTTGTGTTTTGAGGGTTGGTGGTGTTGATGATGGTGGTTGAGGAGGGTGAAGACGAAGAGGAAGGTGAAGGTGAAGAGATAGAAGAAGAGAATGAGCTATGGGGAATCTGGGTGAAGAAGAACGAGAGAGAGAGAGAGAGAGAGAGAGAGAGAGAGAGAGATAGAGAGGAGAACTGGAAAGGGAAAAAGAAGAGAGAGAAAGAAGGGAAAAAGGGAAAAAATAATTTCCAAGTTGGACTAAAAAAAAGGGAAAAGCTTTGTCATGTGTTATATTTGTGACGTGGCAAAAAAAATAAAAGTCAAACCGGTGAAACTCATACCCAACGTGTCATGTTATCCTATATATATATATATATATCACTTTAAAATATACTCCATGTATAGATATCATATGCCGAGCTTAGGGATGTAATATTTGTGTTTGGAATGAAGTATTTTTAAACCTTTTCAATATATATATATATATATATATATATATATATATATATATATATATATATATATATATATATATATATATATATAGATAGGATCGGGGTAAGAGCTAGGGAATGCAGCGAGAGAGGACTTGGTATGGTCTGGGGGCGAGGGGAGCGGAGCGACAAATCGATTTTCAAAGAACTAAAAATAATTGCAATCAAAGATTTTAATGTAATAAAGCTTTAATTGAAATTATTTTTAGTTCTTTGAAAATCGATTTGTCGCTCCGCTCCCCTCGACCCTAGACAATACCAAGTCCTCTCCCGCTGCATTCCCTAGCTCTTACCCCGATCCTGTCCCCGATTGGTATCAGAGCCAAGTTTGCATATTTAGTTACTGTGTTACGCTCATAGCTAGCGTTGGTCAGCTGTTGGTTAGCCGTGTGTTAGGTGGTCTCGGAAGGGGTGGTCCCAGTGGTCCCGATAGTGTGTGCATGACTCATTAGCTATGTGTTCAAACATAACTTAGATGGCCTCTTGGATCAGAGATCGTCTAAGTCTAGGTAGTAGCAAGAGTTCTAGTGTGGTCAATAGCAGAGAACTTAGCTGTCAAGTTGATTTTTCAAATTGGTCTATTCCAAAACAAAAAATAGAAACAATTTATCAAATTGGTAAATTTGATTTCAATACTGCTTTTTCAATTAGAGATCACGAAGAAACATTTAGTCTAGATGAATAATTTCAAACTATTAAATTACTTTCTAATATTTCTATCAAAAAGTATAAAGAAAAGTATAAATATATTCATTTTGGTATGATTCAAATAGCTCTTAAACCTCTAACAAGATTAGGATTAGATTGTCCTATATTCATGGCCCTTAGAGACAATAGATTAATTCGTTACAAAGATTCATTATTAGCTATGGTTCAAACTAATATTTGTAATGGTCATATTTATTTCAAGTGTTGTCCAAATTATTCTGTTGATTTGAATGACCCTTGGATTTTAGATACATCAATTTTAGATGTTCATTTGCAAAATGATTCAAAAGTACAATTTAGAGAACTTTCAAGAAATTTTGCTATTACGTACATAGTTTATTTCAAGTTACTTTCTTCTCAACTCAATCCAAAATGTTTATTAAAGCCTTCTTTGGATGAAACTATTTTATTAAAAATAGAATCTGAAAATATTTCTTCTTTTACTCCAAAATTATTAAAGTGGAATGAAATAACTATTCCTCAAGAATTTATTATTCAAAATATTAAACCTCCTAGAAATATTTCTCAAAAGAATATTCAACAAATTGTAGAAGAGCCAGATGGTAGAGTATTAATAAGATTTAATTCTATTCACCAAAGAGCATCTTCTTCAAGATTTTCAGAAACGATAGAGCTTCCTCGTTCTTCCTTTTCTATGCCTTCAAGATCTACTAATTTTGATTATTTAAAAGATAATAAGGTAGATGATTCAAAAATTTATTACAAATCTCCAATAGCTGAACCGATTGAGGAAGTTAATTCCTCAGTAGGTTCTCCTATGCATCCAACCATGCAACCTCCTTCTTATTCTTCTATTAATGTTATTTCAAAGCCTTTTGAAATTAATAAATAATATTTACGTGAAAACTTTAATTCAATAGAAAATAAAGCTAAGAAAGATTGGTTTTTATCTCACTTTGATAAAAACGCTCAAGCTTTTATAAGACAAGAATGGTATTCATTAATGGAAAGAATTGAATGCAATATTCCTTTCTTCACTTGGTGGACAATGTTTGCCACAGAAAATAATTTGTCAGATCCTCATGGTATTCAAAGTATAAACACTAATCACAAGTTATCACAAGTTATCACAAGTTATCAGCTCAATCACTTGTACGTACAAGCACTCTCAAGCATCCTCTCTCTCACTCACCACCCACTACCCTCTCAAGTGTATTCCCAATCCTTTCCCACTTCAAATCTTTCCATACTCTCCATCCTTCTCAAGAGAGCATTGTAATTTAATTCTCTTGTACGTTTGATTTTCATTCAATCAAAGTAAGTTTTTGATTCATTCATCTTTGTTTTTTGTACGTGTTTCATTTCAATTACTTGTATTTAAATTTCCTTAAAGCTTTATTAAATTAAAATCTTTCATTACAATTATTTTTAAATTTAAATTAAAAATCGATTTGTCGCTCCGCTCCCCTCGCCCCAAGACCATACCAAGTCCTTTGCCGCTGCGTCCCCTAGCTCTTATCCCGGTCATGCCCATATATATATATATGTATATATATATATATATGTATGTATATATATATATATATGTATGTATATATATATATATATGTATGTATATATATATATATATACATACATATATATATATATATATATATATATATATATATATATATATATATATATATATCAGCATGCAAGATCGCAAAAAAACATAAATTAATCAAAAGAAAATCGAACAGAACAATATTAAAAGATTTAAGAGTATCAATATTTATTGATAATAATATACTTACAAAAGGTAGTAGAAACTTGGAAAAGAAACTTGAAGGAGAATAATAACTTATTACACAAGGAGTAAGGATTTTCTCTCACTAGTTTTCTTAGCTAAAAATGCGATGCCCTGTGAAAGGAAAAACAATTCCTTATTTGTAGATACAAGGATGGAATCTTTAACAGGAAGATGATAAGGTTTGGAAAACGTGTTGCCAATTGTAGCGAACAACTTTTGTAGTGGGGAACATAGGTGATGAGGTTGGCATCTGTCACTTTGGAAAGCATATGTAAGTTGGCCTTAGAAACAGTGCTTGGCCCTTACTGTTTGCAACAATTCTTGGCTCTTTAATACCTGCAAGAGAAAAGGTTAGTGAAAGATATGGCCCTAACTTTTGCCAGGAGAAAAATCCTTCGGGCACTTCCTTTTTTTTTTTTTGGTAAAAATTCAAATGGATCCTGTGCACATGGCCCTCCAAAAGGATTAGGAGCACTTGTAGAAGCTGATGAAGTGACTTCTTCATCACTAGTGGCTTCATTAATCAGTTTTTGTAAAAAGGATTTTCGTAATTCTGGATCATCTTTGAGAAGTTCCAGAATTTCACGTTGTTTTTGTGTTAACCCTTGATCTTTAGAACTTTTGGAGCTTGAGGGGATTTCCTTTTTGGAGGGAGTGGAAGGACAAATAGAAGGAATGAGTTTAGAACTTCGACCAAGAGTGTGTAGACTATGAAGCTTGGTCTTGGTTTTGAGGAAATGGTCAACATTGGCTTTGCTGCAGAGAATAGTTTTGTATTCTGGCCACCAACGAACTTTTTATAGTCGAACCATGGACAGGGGAAATGGAAAAGGTAGAGAATTATGGAAACCATATTCCCAACAAAAAATCCATGCTACATTAAATGTACGAAAAATAGGGTTTCTTTAGCATAAGGCTCAATAGTAGTGGCCTTAAACCAAGAATCCCAACCTTCTTTAGCTGCTGGAGGTAGAATTGAAGAAGCGGCGCCAAAAAGAGTCAACCAATGGTAAAACCATATGGGGAATCGTTGAGTGCAATTGTCATGAAAGTTAAAGAACCATGAATGAGTGCCAGGTCTAAAAAGGAAAACACGGTACCAAGCTTGTTTGTAGTCATTGTAGTTGTAGGTTTGAAGTTGGTGCGAAAATGAAGGAGGTCTTTCTTCAAATGGATTTTTCCAATATTCATGAGTGAGGACCTGAGTGATGATACATTTGAAGTATTTGATGTAGTTTGGGTTGGCAGGGTCTTTGGTGTGGGTAACATTAGCAGAATGTGAACTTTTTAGAATAAGTTCATAAAATGTTCGATCTTTTTGTGGATGATCGGTTTGGTACTCAAGGTTGCCAAAACATTTTTGTATGTACAGTTGAATGTATTGTGAACTGGGTGCAGTTTTGTGATTGGTAAGGAAAAGATGTTCTTGATGTTTAACAAGGTAAGGGCATGAAGCTGCAACTTCTTTGTAAGGTAAAGGAGGGAATTGGGATAAGGATTGAAGTTTGTTTTGAATAGGTACACGAATCTCTTGAAAGGATCCTGGATGAGTTTCCAGGACATAGTCTTCGGAATTTTGCTTCCCTTTGTCTTTACTCATGTTCCTGCAAAATTTGATTTGTGTCACTATTTCCTTGTAAAAACTCTCGAGTAAGAAAATCAGGAAGTGAGTTACTTTCTCCTTTTATAAAATCAATGTCGAAATCAAAAGCAGATAAAATAGCTTGCCATCTAGCAAAAATTTGTTTAGAAACTAGATTTTGAATGTCCTTTTGTAAAATTTCTTTTACTGATTTGCAGTCAATTCTTAAAAGAATTTTTTTACAAAATAAATCATCTTGAAATTTAGAAATACAATTTACAATGGAAAGAATTTCCTTTTTAATAGTAGAATAATTTTGTTGCGGTCCGAGCCATAAACCTGAATGAAACCTTAGTAACTGCTCCTTATCAGACTCTGTTAATTTTTGTTTTAAAACACCACCATAACCAATGTCTGAAGCATCTGTTTCAACTATCATATATGCAGAAGGATGAGGAATGCAAAGACAGGGTAGAGACTTAACCTTTTCTTTTATGGTTCTAACAATTTCTGTATGTTGGTTGGACCAGGGTATTGGCTTTTTCCTAAGACGCTTAAAAAGAGGGGCACAGAAATGTCTAAGCTTAGGAAAGAAATCTGACACATAATTTAGACATCCTAAAAACCTTTGTAATTGTTTCCTATCCTTAATTTCATCAGGAAATTTATCAACAAAGGTCAAAGATCTGGCAATAGGTTTAATGGTTCCTTGAAAAATATCATGACCGAGAAACCTAATTTTTGTCTGAAATAAAATCATCTTAGAAGTGGAAACGGCTAATCCATTTCTCTTAATAACTTCAAGGAAAATATTTAAATGTTTAAAATGTTGATCTATGGTTTTTGAAAATATTAACACATCATCTATATAAACAATAGTAAAAGAAGAATAAGGATTTAAAATATCATTCATAATATTTTGAAATTCAGAAGAAGCATTTTTTAAACCAAAGGGCATTACATTCCATTCGTAATGTCCAAAAGGAACTACAAAGGCTGTTTTGTAACGATCAGATTCTGCAACTTGAATTTGCCAGAATCCTGATTTCATGTCAAACTTTGAAAATATTTTAGCATCAAAAAGCCTATTTAAAAGATCTCTTTTATTTGGAACAGGATATCTAATCCATTCAAGAACTTTGTTAAGACGTTTGTAGTTTATAACGAAGCGTGGAACTCCTCGTTCTTTTTCTGCCGCGTTATTAACATAAAAGGCAGCACAACTCCAAGGAGACTTTGAAGGTCTAATAAGTTTTTTGTCAAGAAGAGATTGAATATCTTTTTTACAGAATTCAAGAAGTTCAAAATTCATTTGACAAGGGCGAGCTTTTGTTGGAATATTTTTCATCGAAATCTTTAATATAGGGAAGAGAAACTACGTGTTTCTTGTGTTCCCAGAAAGCGTTTGGAAGATCAGCGCAAACTTGCCTTTTGAACAGTTGTTCTAAATCAAGAATTTTATTTTGAATTGAAGGAGTCTTTAATTGTTCTTCAATTCTTACCAATGCAATTTCTTCTTGTAAATAGCTAATTTGATTTTGTTTGTAAGACAGGAGATTAAGTTGTCGAAAAATAGAAGACATTTGTAATAAAGAAATATCTCTCTGTTTAGCAGAGGAGAGAAATGGAAAAGAAATAGGTTTTCCCATAATATTAGTGTGAACTCCCGTTTCATTAATATAAAATGGATAAATTTGAGTTAAAAAAGGAGTTCCTAATATAATATCATTTGTAATATTTTCTACTATTAAAAATACATTTTTAAAACAATAATCATTATTTTGAATATAACCTTTACTAAGTTTGTACTTAATTTGTAAAATTTCACCATTTGCACTGTGTAGGTTTTCCTTTGTTCTTTCACAGAACTTGGTAGGAACAATACCTCCACGGATGCAATTTTGGTCTGCCCCACTGTCAATAAGGGCAACTAAACTAGTAGAAAAGTCATTTACAACAAGATTTACAACCAAATACCATTTTTGAAAAGTAACTTGAGAAATTGTTTGTAAGAAAGAAGTATCTAATGTTTCAGGAGGGTTATTTTTGGAAATTTGAGGAATAAAAACTGTATTTGGAATAGAAGTAGAAGTACTAGGAAATTGATTTTCTAACAACGTAAATTTAGTTTCAAATTCCAAATCTTTTGTTCGTAAATCAAGAATTTCTTGCTTAAGAGTTCGAACTTGAAGCTTAAGCTCATTTACTTCTGTTTGAAGATCTTTTGTGGAAATTGATTGGAAAGGATTTGGCGTAGGGAATTTTTGATAGAGTTTAGACATATTTGGAGTTTCTTCAGGAAAGCTGAAAGGTTTTTGTTCTTCCTCGAGAATCAATTGTTTCAGCTTTTCTAAATACTCCTTTTTGGTTTCATCGTCAGAAATGTTTCCTATAAGATCTAAAAGGAATTCTTTTTGTGACCTATTTGTAAGAACATTTAGCTGTTGAATTGGAGATGATTCATACTCAGAATCATCTTCTGATTCAGGATAGTAATCATCATCAATATCAGAATCAGATACATCTTGAATAAGGATTGATAAGAGCTTACTTTGTAAGTCTGGATCATGAGCAAACAATTCATTAATTTTCTTCTCAGTTTTGCACTGAAAAGCTTTATGACCTGGTTTGCCACATTTATAACAGACAATCCTTTTCTCAGAGCTCTTATTTTTCTTAGGAGGAGGAGGTTTGGCCTTTTGTGCTTTAGTACCGATGGCGAGGTTTTTAGGTTTCCTAGAGAAAGCTTTGTTAGCCTTTTCGGAAATGGAAGAAGGGGCTGCAATTTTCTGGATACCAAAGGCTTCACAGAAAGTTCCCATCTCTTTTCGAGATTGAGCTCTTTCTGATCCATATTTTGCTTGGAGTTTTAAATCATTACAAAGGGCAAATCCCTCTGTTTTGATAACTCCAAATAATTGACCAAAAGTAAGAGTATGGAAAGGAATGTCTTCTGTGTTCAAAAGGAAACGTAATTTGATAGAACTCTTTCACCAAAGAGTTTAGGAAGACCAGTTATAAAGCGTTCTTTCCAAAATCCTTGGGTTCCATCTTCTCTTTTTAAAATGTTTGTAAGAAAGACATCTTTATACAACCTATAATCACTTAAGGTTGGACAACGAAGGTTAATAAGGACAGATTTGGCTGTGGCTTGAGCATCTTTTGGATTTCCTAAAAGGTGAAGAGTTATGGTGTGAATAAGGAGTTCATGACCATCAGGTATTTCATCTGTACTATGATCTAAGATAGAGACTCGTTCTTCTAAGGTTAAGAAATTGTCCCACCAATTCTTTAATTGGCCTGTAAACCCTAAAGATATGGCTGTAGCTATATTTCTAGAAGAGTAATACCAAGCTTTGTAAGCTGCGGATGCCATCCCCATTTCATGAAGGGTAGATAGGATTTCATGTTCTGATTTCCCATCTATATTCCATTCATAAATAGAGCTGCCATCATAATGTCCAGCTGTGAATTGTCCTCTCTCTTCATATTGTATATCTGGAGGAGTAGGATTAGTATAATAATTCCTGGTTCTAGAATTGTTCCAAGAACGGATTTTATTTAGCTCTAAAGGAGTCTCTATAGGTTCTTCTTTCAGAGTACCAACCTTTTCTAAGTCACTTATCTCTAAATCGGAGGTAGAAGAAGAAGAGGAAGAGTTATCTTGCAATTGACAAGCTTTGTCAAGGCAATTAACTCCCTTGCTTTTAATAGAGGACTCGATTTCCTTTAATTGGTCAGAAATGCTATTGAGAAGGTTTTTATTGGTTTTTGAAGCTGCTTCTACAAAAGATTGTTCTATATGTTGAGGAATACTATCTAACTTAAAGAATGGTTTAGAGATAGAATTGGTAAAAGAGGTACTAGCAGATTCCTCTCTTGCTTTACAAGAATCGACTTTGGTAGAGACTAAGCTTAACTGGTCAGCAATTGTATATAGAATGGTATTGGTATAATTGGCTTGCTGATGGAGTTTTTGAAGATCATCAACGGTGGCAGTTTCGTTTCCTCCCCGACCTTTTTTGTAAGGTGACGCAAGAATTTCTTCAACTTGCAAATGCAATTTAATAGCCTGAGTGGATGGTGGATGTATCTTTGTAATAGTTTTACCATCTGCTAAATGCCAATTTTTGAAAAGATTGGTTTGAACATTAATAGCTGGGATAGTAAAAGGCTTAGGAATCCCCTTTTTAGAAGTAAAAGTGGGGAACCAAATAAAGAAGGGAATATTAATGGATAGCCTTTCCATATCTGCTATCCAAGCGGCTTTAACGTGTGATTTGAAATCTTTACTAAAAACTTTAAACCAATCACGATTGGTTTTATTTGTAAAGGTATAATAATCTTCCTTCAAATAAGACCAATCTATTTGGAATCCTAATTTTGTAAGAACATTGATTCCACCACCTACGCTTGAAGCTGTAGGGGAAGAAGGCTCATTTGGAACAGGTTCAAGAATAGGATTTGTAAAACGAAATCGCTGAGAACTATTAAAATAGTCTGAGCGACTAGATTGGAAATCGGAAAAAGATTTTCTCGAATGAGAAAAGCTAGGTCGAGAGGTTTGCTCACGCATAGATTTAAATCGTAGAATAACCCGACCATCGGGTTCTTCTATGATTTGATCTATGTCCTTTTCTTCTAATTGAGAAAAAGGTTGAGCATTCTCTATCTCAAGTTCATCAGGAATTGTAATCTCATCCCACTTTAAAAGTTTTGGAGTGAAAATAGTCGGTTTGTCATCGGAAATTTGTAGTAAAACAGTTTCTTTTGAATTAGACGGAAGAGGGCTTAAATATTTGGTATTCAAATTTGTAGACATAAGGCGAAAATAAACTCGATACATAACAACAAAATTTTTGAAATCAAGAAATTCATGCATCTCCTTGAATATGGACATCGAGTTTTAAAGCTTCTAAAGTCATTGGACAAGTTAGATCAACTGAAAAATCTGGATAACAATTAAAAAATATAGGACCATTATGAATATTGGTATGTACCATAGCCAAAAGAGAAGTTTTGTAACGTTTAAGCCTTTTGTCTCTAAGAGCCATATAGATAGGCGAATTGACACCTCTTTTGACGAAAGGTTTAACCGCTACTTGAACTAAACCAATATGCATGAATCTATATTTAGCCTTCAAATGGCTATCTATAGATTCAGGTTTAATTAAAGAAATAGTTCGCAAACCATTTGGTAAACTAATAATTTCTTCATGAGTTTTCACATAATAAGCAGTTTGAAAATCAAAGGTACCTATTTTGTAAATACTACTAATATCTACTTTAGGTATGGTCCAACTATGATAATCCTCAGAACTTGGTGCCTTTATTATAGGTCCAGTTCTAAGTTCATGACTATTAATAATATCTCTACTACTACTAATATCTGAATTAACGGACAACAACCTCCTAAATCTAGACGCCATTAATGCATTAAAACCAACTTCCACAGAGTTATGCAAACAGACGGGACGGACGGAACCACCTACCGGGACCACCTTCTACGGCTTACCAACGGCTTTATGGCTGACCAACGCTTGACCAACGCCAACACCCACCGGATGCCTCTATGCTAACTCTGCAAAAACTGGATTCTTAATGACAAATGGCTCTGATACCAGCGTGCAGGATTGCTAAAAACATAAATTAATCAAAAGAAAATCGAACAGAACAATATTAAAATATTTAAGAGTATCAATATTTATTGATAATAATATACTTATAAAAGGTAGTAGAAACTTGGAAAAGAAACTTGAAGGAGAATAATAACTTATTACACAAGGAGTAAGGATTTTCTCACTATATATATATATATATATATATATATATATATATACATATACATATATATATATATATATATATGTGTACATATATATATATATATATATATATATATAGATATATATGTATATATATACAATAGACAAATATCGGCGTTCCTAGAGAGAGAGAGAGAGGGCGAAACGAGCGACTACCGAACTAGGCGGCGAGTCCACCTCGCTGCGTTCCTACCGGCCCGACCACCGAACGGGTTTCGGCTGCTCTCAACGTCTCTCCAGATCGAACAAAGCTCAGATTGAGCGTCGAAGGGAGAGAGATAGCAGATCGAATACTGGGCAAGGATCTCGCCTTCGATCTACTTCCTCCACGCTGGGAAGTTTTCGCTAACACCAATCTACAGGTCAATGTTTGGAAAAATCGATTTGGTTAGATAAGATTTGATTGCATGATTTGGATTTGAGAGACCTGAGCTGTTGCTATCATTTGTAAATCTGGGAGTTCTGTCTACTCGGGGCTGTGATTTTGGTGCCAGAATCGAATTAAAGTCAGATGGAATTAGGGGCTGGGTTTATGCATTTCTAATTTCCAGAATAGTTTTAATCGATTAGTGAAGCTTTGACTCGACTGGAATTGGGGATCGGGGTCTCGATTTGGATCGATTGTTTCTCTTGTGATCTATGTCATTGAAGAAATTGATCTATTCTGGAATAGGTCACTGAAGACGAATCCTATAATTGGTTTTAGGCTTGTTTGAGTTAGCTCTGGAAAGAACCACTGATTTGTTCGGGGATTTTCAGGGGAAATATGGATGTCCTGAACCAGCACTGAATGCATCTGGGAGCAACCAAGTGTAATTAAGTTGGATTTTTTTTCAGTAGATCGAATCCATTATGGTCATGACTCGACAGACACAAACTGCTGGCCGGAATCCTACTCTGGTGGCAAAAATGAGCAAACCAAAAGGGACTCCAAAAAATGGTGATAAAAAGGAACTTGACAATCACACTACTGTCGTTCAAACCGCAACTGGGGAAAAATCAGCTGAAGAACTTATCCTTGAATCCTTTAACAAGGAACCAAAGAGAAGTTCTTATGCTTCTCTTTTCAATCAAGATGATGGGTTGCAATTACAATATGTAGAACCAATTAATGTTGAAGGGATGACATGCGCTAAACTAGACAGAGAAGATGTGATGGAATCCATAGAGTAGTGGAACAACTCTGTCATCTGCTGTGTTCTTGGTGCGAACCCGCCTCATGAAGTAATGAACGGTTTTCTACGCAGAATTTGGCGACAATTGGATATTGAACAAATATCAGATGTCAAAAAGGGACTGTACATGGTGCGATTTAAGTCAACTGAGGACAAAGACAAGGCTCTCACCCAAGGTTTTTATTTCTTTGACAGCAAACCGCTCATTGTACGGGAATGGAATGAAAATCTCGACATGGACATTGATTCGATTGCTTCATTACCTATTTGGGTAACCATGCCTGACTTTCCCTTCAAATTCTGGAGCAATGAAGGCTTGAGAAAAATAGCAAGTGTCCTAGGGGTCCCTATTAGGACAGATAGACAAACAAAAGAACGGGTCAAGTTGGGATATGCGAGGATCCTCATTGAAATGCAACTCAAAGGAGCTTTCCCTGAATATGTTGACTATTTAAACCACAATGACAATCTAATGAGGCAGCGCATTCAATACGACTGGAAGCCGATACGATGTACACATTGCAAGATGTTTGGCCATGAAGAAGCTAACTGTAAAAAGAAGCTTCAATGCAAATATTGTCACAAATCAAGGCATGAAGAGAATCAATGCAGAAGGAAATCTGAAAACAACAAAACATCAGAGCCAAAGGCAGGTCAAACCAAGCAACAACCTGATGCAGAAGGGTTTAATAGGCCAAAGAAATCTCTGGTATGGAGACCAACTACACAGTCAAACAAAATGACCAATTCCAACAGATTTGAGGCCCTGCAGGAGGAAGGTGGTACAACAATACCGACATCGACGCTAGATGGCAATGACCCAACTCCAACACAAAGTTCATATGAAGAGCACCCTCAGTTTGGAACATCAGAGGGCTTAACAGCCCGGAGAAGCAAGAAGACCTGCGGGTCTTCTTGCAACAACAGGGGGCGGGTATAATCGGACTATATGAAACAAAAATCCCCCAGAGAAACATTAATAGGTTCCATAACAACGTCTTCAACCAATGGAACTCGACTACAAACATTCAGCATTGTCAGAAAGTACGCATTTGGGTTGCATGGAACCCTCGCGAATATGAAGTAGAAATCTTGGAGAGCTCCGCTCAGTACATCCATACGAAAATTATAGTTGTTCAAAACAATACCACCTTTCACATAACTTGGGTCTATGGGCACAATGACCTCACTGCAAGAGAACCTCTTTGGGAAGCACTTCGAGACATTGCAAATGAAATGGAAGGTCCTTGGGCTGTCTTAGGTGACTTTAATGCGATAATGTCGGAAGAAGACAGAATTGGTGGAGCTAAAGTTGAATCTTTCATGACCCAACCAATGACTCATTGCATTCAACACTGTTGCCTCCATGAGCCTTCATATGTAGGGACGTACTACACCTGGACGAATGGCCACGTCCGCTCCAGGATAGATCGTCTTCTTGTGAACACTCAGTGGTACCTTATTATAGACTTGATGCATGTTACCTTCCAGACTGGTGGACTATCAGACCATTCAGTCATCACTATCAACTTCATGGAGATGAAGAAACAGACACAACCCTTTAAGTTCTGCGATATGTGGACTAAAGCTGCGCTGTTCAACGAGCTGATACAGGACACGCTAAAGGAAATCCCAGAGGGTCACAAAATGGTTCAACTACAACAATACCTCAATAAACTTCGACCGAAACTGCAAGCCTTACATAGAGATCGATTCTCCGATATTTACACACAAGAAGTTGCAGCAAGAGATAAGCTAATCAAGCTCCAGGAGAGGCTCAACCAAACTCCGACAGACACAATGCTTCTACATGAAGAGAAACAACACAGAAGCAACTACTATGACATCTTACATTCGGCTCTGCTTCTGAAGCGACAGCAAAGTAAATTGGCTTGGGATGATATGGGAGACAGCTGCTCAAAATTATTCTTTGCCAAGATGAGACAAAAACGCTCCCAGCTGTATGTTCGTGAAATTGAAACCATCGATGGAACTAAATTCACAGGACTACAGGTGGTCAATGATCAACTCAGTTTGTTCTATAAAAGCCTGCTTGGCAACACAAACCATCAGCAAATTGCATTGCAGGACGATATATTCACTATGGGCCCAAGGCTTATAGGTTTGCAATAAATCAGGCTCAGTAGGCCAATTACGGACAAGGACATCAAGGATGCCATCTTCTCCATTCCCAACAACAAAACGCCCGGCCCAGATGGGTATACCAGTGGATTTTACAAAAGTAGCTGGAACCACATAGGAGCGCTTGTCTCTGCTGCAGCTCACGAATTTTTCCTCACAGGGAAGCTCATACAACAATTAAATGCTACTAATTTGGTACTTATCCCAAAAGTGCCAAACCCCAGCAAAGTCACTGAGTTTCGGCCAATCGCCTGTTGTAACACCTTTTACAAGGGAATCACCAAGATCATCGCATCAAGGATACGAGAAGTCCTTCCCGACCTAATCAACCAAAGCCAAGGGGCTTTTGTACCCGGACGACAGCTCATTCACAATGTGCTACTTTGCCAAGAGATAGTAAGGGGCTACAATCGATCGACCATAGCTCCTAGATGCTTGATGAAAATCGACCTTCAAAAAGCCTTTGACTCGGTACATTGGAGTTTCATTGAAGAAGCAGTTCACGCATACCGATTCCCAAGTTGGCTCATAAATTGCGTAATGGCATGTGTCTCATCCCCCACTTTCTCCATTTGTTCGAATTGCATCTCATCTCCCACCTTCAACGGGAAAAGAGGACTAAGACAAGGTGACCCGATGTCACCACTCCTTTTTGTTCTGACAATGGAATACCTGTCGAGATCTTTTCAGTACTTTGTCAGCAAGCAAGAAGGTTTCAAATACCACCCAAACTGCAGACGTCTACAACTCACTCATCTTGTTTTTGCGGATGACCTAATCCTATTCTCTGCGGCCAATAAAGTCTCTATTCGAACCCTTAAGAAGGCTTTTGACCACTTCTCAGTAGCCACAGGCCTTATCGCTAATAATGGGAAATCTGAAGTGGTCATAGGGGGCGTGCCTAATGAACTTGCAACTGCACTTATCCAAGAAACAGGATTCCGAGAAGGTACTCTTCCGTTCAAATACCTAGGCATTCCTATCTCCTCCAGTAATCTCACAAAAAATGATGCTAATATTCTTGTGGAGAAGATTCTTGCGCGAATCAAAACATGGGAAAGTAGGCATATCTCTTATGCTGGCATAGTCACACTGATTAACTCTGTTCTGATGGGGATATATAGTTTCTGGGCAAGAGTTATCGTCATTCCTAAGCATGCCATTGAGGAAATAACTCGTTTTTGTCGAAATTTTTTGTGGGGTTCGTCCTCCCATTATAGAACTTCCCCTATGGTGGCCTGGGGGATTGTCTGCAAACCAAAGAAATCGGGAGGTTTAGGTCTCCGAGAGCTTACTTCCTGGAACAATGCCAACATAGCTCAGCTGGTCTGGGCGATTCAGAGTAAAGAGGATAACTTATGGGTCAAATGGATTCATGCCAAATACATTCGAGGGTCTTCCTGGTGGGACTATCAACCCCCTTATGATGTCTGCACCTATTTCAAGCATCTTTGCCTTGTTAAAGAGTACTTCAAATGGGGTTGTGAGCCTGGATACCAATGGCGCTGGAAAGGCACAGAGACTATTGCTAATGGGGACTACAATGCGACAGAGGGATACATATGGAGCCTTGGAATTATGAGTGAGGAAGGTTGGGCCTCAATCATTTGGAATCCACTTTCAATCCCTCGCCATTCCTTCATCACTTGGGTCCTGTTGCATGGAAAACTACATGTAAGAGCTACAACAATGCGATGGCAAGCTAATGGGAACCCACATTGTCCCTACTGTGATTTGGAGACTGAAACTATCGATCACCTCTTTCTTGGCTGCGATTTTGGAAAAGAGGTAAGGCGGGCTATGAAGAATTGGGAACTTGGCAATCTGTCAACCACCCAAGATTGGAAACCCCATCTAAGTGAACTCCAAAAAACCAGTACAGAAAATCATCTGAGTTGCGCTCTCCTCACAGCTTATGTCTACCATATCTGGAAAGAAAGGAACAACCGAGTCCACAAAAATCAAAAGGCTACTCCACAAGTGATAGTAAATCTGGTGAAAAATGATGTAATGAATAAGGTTCTTCTAGCAGCAAAATCTAGGAGAAAATATAGAGGTCTTGTAGACACAGTGCTCAATATGTGATCTGACGGGATACTACCCCCACTCTTTGTAAACTATATTGTTTATTGTTATATATAACCTGCTTTCTTGTGCAAAAAAAAAATATATATATATATGTACATATATATATATATACATATATATATATATATATTTACATATATATATATATCTGTACATAGATATATATATATGTACATATATATATATATATATATATATGTACATATATATATATATATGTACATATATATATATATATATATATATACATATATATATATATATATATATATATATACATATATATATATATGTATATATATATGTACATATATGTATATATGTGTATATATATATATATATATATATATATATATATATATATATATATATATATATATATATATGTATATATATATATATATGTACATAAATATATATGTGTACATAAATATATATGTGTACATAAATATATATGTGTATATATATATATATATATATGTATATATATATATATATGTACATAAATATATATGTGTATATATATATATATATATATATATATATATATATATATATATATATATATATATATATATATATATATATATATATATATATATATATATATATATATATATATATATATATATATATATATATATATATATATATATATATATATATATATATGGGAATAGATATGGTGAGAAGGGTATTAATATGAGAATGTGAGAAGGGTTATTATTGACCATTTGATCTCAAATCAATGGTCCTAAATTATTCAACAATTTGAAGTTTTTTTTCCTTTCCTCACGTGATGCCTGAGCTGGAAAAGAAAAAGAAAAATCTAATGCATGTCTTGGGAACTGATGACAACTCCCCAAAAATTGAAAATGCTAATTGATAAAACTTTAGTACATTCATGGGGTGTTATTATGACTGACCCTTTAGCTCCCATTGCACTGCTTGGGAAAAAACTGACAGAACACATTGCTACTCTTTATTTTTTTTGGGTGTTTGGGTGTATTTCGTTGCAAATTGAATGCCATGGAAGAAAGAAATGATGGAATGAGGTAAGTTTCTTTTTTTTCCCTTTCATGGTTATACCCACGCCATGGATGAAAGAGATGGGGGAATGAGGCAAGTTTCATGGATGAAACAGAGAGAAGAGCGTATGTAAGGGTGACAACCATTGTACCCACATCTTCATTATGTACATATTGTAGTTTGATAGCACTTATTGGATGTTCTACCGATTTTTAGATGATGTCCATTTCGTTGGTATACAATGTTCACTTTGATATTGTTTGAATCAGTTGTTGTCTTATCCATCTTGTTCATATGCAACACATATGATGTTCATTTGATTTGGTCGTGAATCGTGATGCTCATCTTACTAATATATTATGTCCTTTTTCTATGAAATTTAATGTTCGTTTTGATGAACATGATGTGTATGTGATCAACAAATAATGATCATTTGATTGTAGATGATATTCATATTCATTTGGTTTTGCTTGTGATGCTCATTTTGGTGGAATTGATGCCTATTTGATAAAATAAAAATGTTCATTTTATTTGGAATTGATGCCCATTTTGTTAAAATGGTGTATATCTTGTCGTAGCTCGATGTCCAATTGGGTTATACGTGATGTTATTTTGGGCTACACTTAAAGTTCATTTTGTTTGTACATAATGTTCATCTTGAATATGATATGTTGATATCCAAATTGTTTCCATTTGAGTGTACACATTATCCATTATGTTAGAATTGATGTCAATTTTGAAAATGATGAATATTCATTTTATTTGAAATTAATGTTCATCCGGTGAAATATATACATGGATGAAAGTCAGGTCCCAATGGTTGAACCTGGTCCTCATGATCTCGTTTTAACATTCCTTAACGACATTTCAACTACATGCAACGAAGTTGGTGAAGATGGAAGTTCAATCCCACGGCATGGACAAAATAAATGAACAAACCAAATGAATAACAGATGACCAACATTTGGTACAAGCTAAAACTAAAAAAAATTAATTATAATACAATGATCATATTGTATAAATCGGATGAACATCAAATGAATAGCAAATCATGATTTAAAAAACCATCATGTATATCCAAAACCAAAATGAACAACCAAATCAATAACAATTTATTATGAATAGAACATCATGTAAAATCAAAATAGTGATCATTTGTTAACAACATCAACATCATGTACCAACGAAAATATCATCATTTGTTATCACATGAACATCATGCCAACCAAAATGAACATCAAATTTCATAGAAATGGACATCATATTTAGTTACAATATCAAATGATCATTATTTGTTAACTACAAGAACATCATGCTCATTCAAAATGAACATTAAATTACATAAAAAATGGACATCATATATTAGTTAGATGAGCATCAGGAGCAAAACCAAATGAGCATGAACATCATGTACAATCAAATGATCATCATGTACAATCAAAGGATCACGTGAACATCACGTTCAATCAAAATGAACGTCAAATTTCAAAGAAAAAGGACATCATATATTAGTCATATGTGCATCACGATCAAATTAACATCATGTGTGTTCCATATGAACAAGATGGGCAAGGCAACAACAGATTCAAACAATATCAAAATCAACATCATGTACCAACGAAATGAACATCATTTAAAAATCGGCTTAACATCACATCAAACTTCAATCTGTACATAATGAAGATGTGCGTACAATGGTTGTCACCCTTACATACTCTCTTCTCTTTGTTTCATCCATGAAACTTACCTCATTCCACCATCTCTTTCATCCATGGCGTGGGTATAAACGTATAACCAACAAAGAAAAACAATGAAACTTACCTCATTCCACCAACTCTGTGATCCATGGCGTTCAATTTGCAATAAAATACACCCAAACACCAAAAAAAAAAAAAAAAAAATCCAAGAGCATCAATGTGTTCTGTCTGTTTTTTTTTTCCAAACAGTGCAATGGGAGCCAAAGGGTTATGCGTTATGAAACCCCATGAATGCACCTCAAATTTTATCAGCCGACATTTTTAATTTCTGGGGAGCTATCATCAGTTCCAAACACATGCATTAGGTTTTTCTTTTTCTTTTCCAGCTCAGGCATCACGTGAGGTAGGGGAAAAAAATTCCAAATTGCTGAATAATTTAGGACCATTGATTTGTGATCTCATGGTCAATAATTACCCTTCTCACATTCTCATATTAATATCATTCTCACCATATATATATATATATATATATATATATATATATATATATATATATAGGGATATTGGATTCTAATAATCCCTACTATCACAAATTGTATGGCAATAATCCCTACTATCATTTTGGATTCTGGTGGTTCAAAAAAAAAAAAATTGTATTGTAGTGGTACCAAATCCATCACCACATTCTTTTTATTTTTTTCATGCCTACCCCATATTGTTTTTGTTTTTTTGGTTCCTACCCCTAGATAGGTAACGAAGTGTAGTTACTAAAACATTTTTTAAATTATTTTTTTGAAATTCCAAGCAATTATTATGATTGTTTAAAAGGAATAAAATTGAAAAAATCATAAAAAATTGAAAAAAAATTGAAAAAAATTGGGAGAAATGCTGTAAATTCATTAAAAATCGTGGTAAAGTGTTTTACAAAGTTTTGAATCAAATGCAACACAAAATCTATGATATTTAGCATATACACTCGATTTTGTCCCACTACAATACAATTTTATTTTTTTTGGACCCCCAGAATCCAAAATGATAGTAGGGATTATTGCCATACAATTTGTGATAGTACGGATTATTAGAATCCAATATATATATATATATATATATATATATATATATATATATATATATATATATATATATATAGGGATATGATCATATGAGCATGATGTTATTGTGAGCATGTGAGCACTACTAATATGGACCCTTGGATCATAGATCAAGGGATGAGAAAAAAGGAAGACTTTAATATTTTATTTCAGCATTTATTGGGGATGGCACGTGATGTTGGTGAGAAAAAAAAAATAGAAAAGCATTAAATTACTCCCAATGAATGACGCATGGTCATTGTTTCCCAGAACTCCAAATTGAAGTGTTCAATTTGCCTCCAAACGAGTGACCGTTCCTTTCCCTCAGCCACCCATAGTCGACGACAACTGAAGAGCGAAGTGGGAGGATTCGACGGCAAACCGGACTTGAACGACGACAGCGGGGAAGGTTCAGGTATGCGAATTAGGGTTCAAGTTTGTAATTTTCGAATGCGATGTTCGGTGCGGTTAAAGCACCGAATTAGGGTTTTCCCAATGTAATTGATTGAAACGATTGTATGTTGTTCCAGAAACGTGAAATTTCAAGTTCAATGGCTGAGGAAGGAAGCACGACAGATGTATGTGTGGAAGAAGGAAGTAAAAGATTAGTGTTTAATCTTGGGTGAATACGAATTTCCGAATGTATGTGATGTGTTTCGGAAACGTGAAATTCCGAAGGATGTATAAGCGATTGTCGAAAGTTTTTTGTGAATGTCTTGATGTATATTTGATGTCCACAGTTATGAGTGTGTATTGTCCACAGAGACATTGCCTGATGTCCACTGATGAAAAGTTGTGTTGTATAGGTGTTGTCCACAAGGGCATTAGTTGATGTCCACTGATTAAATGTTTGGTGTCAACATTGTTGATGAAGTAATTTGAATGTACGAATTTGTTGTGTAGCCGACATTTCACAAGGATTGGTGTCCACAGACATTGTTTAATATCCACAGTGGCATTATTTAATATCCACAATTATGAGTGTTTGCGAATTTGTTATGTATACTGAAATCGTTGATGTCCACAGTGGGATTACTTAATAACCACTAATGAAAGTGGTGATGTCCACATTGACATTATGTGTTTTAAATATACGAATTCGTTATGGTGTTGACGTTAGGTCGAATATTGATTGATTGTTCAGTGGCATATGAGTGTCATGAACAAAAGTTTGATGGTGTTGAGGGCTTTTTCTCGTACTTTGTATTTTGCTCAGGAACCACCTTTAACGATGTATGATACTATGTTAGTACTTGACGCATTAATGAATGAATGTCCACACTTTAAATGCATACCGTCCACGTTGTCACAGATAGATGTCCACAATATATACTTGTATCATCCTTCTTGATAATTCCAAAAAAATGACATAAAAGTCCATGATAAAATTGCCAATAACATGAGTGGTGACAATAAAATTACATGGCAATCACACATACCAAATGAATGAATCACATTCTACCTACCATTATACCCTAACCATTTTAATGATTTCTTCTTCTATGGCAATTAAACCCCATGCCAGTGACACATCCATAATGAATGCATGTCCACACTTTAAATGCGTAATGTCCATGGTGTCACATATAGATGTCCCACAATCTATACATGTATCTTCCTTCTTGATAATTCTAAAAAAATGTCATAAAAGTTCATGATAGAACTGTCAATAACATGAGTGGTCACAACAAAATTATATGGCAATCACACATACCAAATGAATGAATGACATTCTACCTACGATTACACCCTAACCATTTTAATGCTTTCTTCTTCTATGACAATTAAACCCCATGCCAATCACACATCCATAATGAAAGCATGTCCACACTCTAAATGTGTAATGTCCACGGTGTCATATATAGATGTCCAGAATCTATACGTATACCGTCCCTTTTGATAATTCTACATGTCCACATCTAATAATGTCGTCTAAATAATCAAAAAAAAGTTAATTGAATTTCATATATCCCCTACCACTATTAAATTTCATGCCAATTATATTGCTTATAAGATGGGGGTGCCAATCACACATCTATAATGAATGCATGTCCACACTTTAAATGCGTAATGTCGACGTTGTCATAGATAGATGTCCACAATCTATACTTGTATCATCCTTCTTGATAATTCTAAAAAAAGGCACATAATATTTTGATGCCAACATGAATGGAAGGCTAGGAGTCACATTGTCATTTTGAACATACTGAATGGACGAAGAAGGCAAAAGGAAGAACAAAGAGAAAGATTCATCGGATCGTAGGAAGGGGATCATCCTTCTTGATAATTCTAAAAAAATATCATATAAGTCCATGATAGAACTGCCAATAACATGAGTGGTCACAATAAAATTACATGGCAATCACACATACCAAATGAATGAATGACATTCTACCTTTGATTACACCCTAACCATTGTGATGCTTTCTTCTTCTATGACAATTAAACCCCATGCCAATCACACATCCATAATGAATGCATGTTCACACTCTAAATGTGTAATGTCCACGGTGTCATATATAGATGTCCACAATCTATACGTGTACCATCCCCTTTGATAATTCTACATGTCCACATATATTAATGTCGTATAAATAATCTAAAAAAAGTCAATTAAATTTCATACAAAAAATTACTCGGAGGTACCCCAATATTTGGGGAAACTATTTTTCGGTACCCCAACTTTTCAAAACTAATTTTGAGCTACCCTTACTTTTTGGATTAATAATTATTTGGTGTTTTTCCGAGCCATTAATTTTATTAAGTGACCGAAATACCCTCATTCTTCTTCTTCGAGGGTATTTCTTCAAGAAGGGAAAAACAAGGGCATTTTGGTCACTTAATAAAATTAATGGCCGGAAAAGCACCAAATAATTACTAACCCAAAAAGTAAGGGTACCTCAAAATTAGTTTTGAAAAGTTGGGGTACCAAAAAAACATTTCACCAAAAGTTAGGGTACCTCAGAGTAAATTTTTAAATTTCATATATATACCATGCCACTATTAAATTTCATGCCAATTATATTGCTTATAAGATGGGGGTGTCAATCACACATCCATAATGAATGCATGCCCACACTTTAAATGCGTAACGTCTACGTTGTCGTAGATAGATGTCCACAATCTATACTTGTATCATCCTTCGTGATAATTCTAAAAAAAGGCACACAATATTTTGATGCCAACATGAAAAGAAGGCTAAGAGTCACATTGTCATTTTGAACATACTGAATGGACGAAGAAGGCAAATGGAAGAACAGAGAGAAAGATTTATCTGATCGTAGGAATGTCCACAATCTATACTTGTATCATCCTTGATAATTTTGAAAAAATTGATTTCCCTTGTAATATTTTGATGTCGACAATGAAAATACGTGATGTCCCCAATGAAAATATTTGTTTTTCTCATAAGAAATATTATCAATTAATACTGATAATGGTTGATTTCTCCTGCTTGTTATACTTGTTGTTCATTTTATTATAACTTGATATCCACTTGGTATGTAACTTGATATCCACTTTGTATGTAACTTGATGTCCGCTTGTTATACTTATTGTTATACTTGATGTGCACGTTGGTATTGGTTGATGTCCACAGTAATAATGATTGACGCCCACTGTTGTCATGCTTGATGTCCACATCTACTTTGTTTGATGTCCATAATCATGATGCAATATCCATTGTTTGTGTATGTCATTTTATTGTAGTTGATATGCATATTGGTAATGGTTAATGTCCATATTAATAATGGTTGGTGTCTCATGTTTAATGTCCACATCCATTTTGTTTTGGGGTGGTTTTCCCATTATGAAATGTGTGTTATATGGGTGCTGTCCGCAGGAACATTAGTTGATGCGCACTGATGAAAATGGTGGTGTCCACAGTATTCATTATATGTTTTGAATATACAAATTTGTTATGTAGCTAACATTTCAAAATTTTAGGTTTTGGGGGTGGTTTTCCCAAAACCCAAAATTTTAAAATTTCAGCTACACAACAAATTCGTACATTCAAATCGCTTCATCAACACTGTAGACACCCCTACTTACATCAGTGGACATTAACTAATGTCACTGTGGACATTAACTAAAGTCACTGTGGAAATCACCAGTTTCATCAGTGGACATCAATCACTGTCACTATGGACAACGCTCATTTAACACACCAATTTCATTCTGGAAGACCTCCAGCCAAGACCCCATCATTATCAATACAATTGGAACCCTAATTCTGGACTCCCTACCAAGATCCCATCTGGAAAACCCCCCCGCCAAGACCCCATCTTTATCAACCCTAAACCCTAAAAGAACATTGCACCCAATTGGAACCCTAATTCCGTACCGAAACACCCAACCAAATTGCTCACCTGAACCCTAATTCTATTGTTCTTCTCCTCCAGTTCTTCTCCTTTCCACTGCCTTTGGTCGCCGTCCAAACTATCTCCGTCGATCCCGTGATTTGTCGTCGGTCGCCGTCCAAACTATCTCCGTCGGTCCTCAGTCGCCGTCTGAAATCTCTCCATCGGGCCTCAATAACCGTCGAGAATGGCGGGTTACGCTATGAAAGTTGATCGTTCTTAGTGAAGGAGGGATTTTTGAACACTCAATTATCAGATTTAGGAAATGATGTTCATGCGCCGCAGTAATTATGACACCCCACCCTTTCCTTTTTTTTTTGTTTACTAAAGTTTCACGTGATGTGGTTCAAAAAGGGCTGAAAAAACACTAAAATCCTCCTTTTTTCCCATCCCTTGATCTTAGATCCTATGGTCCATAATGATAGTGCTCACATGCTCACCTTAATACCATGCTCATATGATCATATCCCATATATATATATATATATATATATATATATATATATATATATATATATATAGGATAATTGGATTCTAATAATCCCTACTTTCACCAATTGGACAATGGTGGACCGTACTTTCACTTTGTATTCTGGTGGTCCAAAAAAAAAAATAAAATTGGATTGTATATATATATATATATATATATATATATATATATGTTTTGAAAAAGTTTAAAAATATATTCCAAAAAAACCAAAGATCACAACCCTAAGCATTTAACAAAGTATGTCTATGTAGTGATTACAATGCGGTGTATTCTGCACTAGAAAGAGAATTCTGTTTCTGACAGTATTTTTTATGTGGTAGGTGGTTTGTCTTGGACCTTAGACCTTTTGCTGAAAAATCCTGAGATTTCTGACTCTCCAGATATTGTAAACATAGCTAGCGACAGACACGAACGTCAGTCGTCTCTTGTGCTTGGTAGTTTTCGAGTGGAGAATCATTTTGCACCAATTATGGAAATCTCCATTGTTTGGGATGTGTATCCACTGAGCAATGTCCCGTCTTATTTCCTTAGCTTCTTCGCAATCATAGAAGACATGGTTAATTGTTTCAGTGGCATTCCCGCAAAGCCTGCATCTATCTGTGATGTTCGGCGAGAATCTTGCCAAATGGCTCCGAGTTGGGAGTGTTTCTTGAAAAGCTAACCACGGGATAAAGGAGTGGCGGGGATATTGAACCGGTGCTAGACTATTCGAGCCCATTTCCATTTTTCTTGATTTCCACATAGAGATACATAGGCAAGTTTGGCTGTGTTTGTGGTTATGTGTAGTTCCTTCAGCCGGTCTTTGGCCCTGTAAATTTTTTTGAAATACCAATAGGTGTCGTCTCCAGGGGTGAAGGACCACCAATCTCGATTCTTAACATATCTCTCATGGATCCATTTGACCCAAAGATTGTCCTTCTTGTTTGCTATTGCCCAAACTTGCTTGCCCACTAGGGTAGTGTTCCACTTACTCAAGTTCTTGATCCCAAGACCACCTTTGCTTTTTGGTTTGCAGACAGTATCCCATGAAACCAGTGGGGTTCTGTGGTAGTACGAAGTTCCTGACCACAAAAAATTCCTGCAAATTTTGGTCACGCTATCCACCACTTCTTGGGGGATGATAAAGACAGATGCCCAGAATGTGTATAAACTCATTAGGACATTGTTGATTAAAGTAATCCTTCCCGCGTAAGAAATGTTGCTTGAACTCCATGAACGAATACAGCTTGTGAGCTTGTCAACTAGTTTCATACACTCCACCTTACTTAGCTTTCCATCGGTGATTGGCATGCCAAGATAAGTGATAGGGAAATTTCCTTCCTGAAAATTTGTTATCTGCAGGATGTTTTGTTTCTGCTGGGGCGTGGTACCAGTTAGCATAGCTGTCGACTTCCCATGATTTACGGCTAGTCCTGCCGTTTGTTGAAAGTGGTTGAGTGCTGTCATGATGTGTTGGATAGTGTGTGTATCCCCAACTGTTACTATTAGCAGGTCATCTGCGAAGGCTAGGTGAGTCAATTTTAGGCTTTTGCACCTTGGAAAAAACTTGAAACCTTCTTGTTTGCTAGCCCAAATAAGACAGCGGGAAAGGTAATCCATTGTGAGAACAAAAATAAGGGGGGACATAGGATCGCCCTGCCTTATTCCCCTTCCGCCTTTAAAGTACCTATATTGGGCTCCATTAATTTGTAATGTGAAGGACGAGGTGGTGATGCACTCTTTGACCCATGTAACAAAGGTTGGTGGGACTATATATATATATATATATATATATATATATATATATATATATATATATATATATATATATATATATATATATATATAGGAATAGATATGGTGAGAAGAGAGATTGGGTGAGAATGTGAGAAGGAGAGTTACTAACCATTGGATCAAAGATCAATGGCCACAATAAAAACAACATTTTCCTTTTCTTCGGTCCATTACGTGACCCTTTAGCCAGAAAAAGAAAATAAAAAAAAGGAGGAAGGTATGCAATACTGTGCAAGCGTGAAGTGATGTCGGGTCACTGCTACTAATTTGAATCTTACCCAACCTTTCATCTCCTCCATTAACATTGCCAACCTTAATATGATCGGAACATGATGATCATCGACAACATCACCCAAACTGATCGGAACATGATGCTCATGGTGATCTTTTGATCACAGTGAACCTGATGAACTTGATGATCGTGATGAATATGATGATCATGATGATCACTTGATCATAGTGAACTTGATGAACATGATAATCATGATGAAGATGAAGATCATGATGAACATGATGATCATGATCAATTGATCATGATTATTGAAAACAAAACGTTTTCCTGGGCTGGAGATATATAGAGATCAGAACTTGATGATCACTTGGTCATAACTTGATGCTCATTTAGTTCGAACATCATGTCCTTGTTGATTTAATACGATGCAAGTTTGTTTGAACTTGATATTCATTTGATTTTACACATGATACATATTTCATTTGGACATGATATATATTTGGGTTAACCATGATGTCCATTTGGTTTGAACATCAAGGTGAGAACATTAATCTGAAAAATGATCACAGTGAACCTGATGAAAATGATGATCTTGATGACCACTTGAGCACAGTGAATCTGATGAACGTCACCCAAACTGATTGGAACATGATGATCTGGGTGATATTTTGATCACAATGAATTTGATGAATCTGATGAACATGATGATCATGATGAACATGCATGATGATCACTTGATGATAGTGAACCTGATGAACCTGATGATCATGATGAACATGATGATCTTGATGATCATTTGATCATAATTATCGAAAACAAAATGTTTTTCTATGTTGGACATAGAGACTAGAAGTTGATGATCACTTGGTCAAAACTTGATGCCCATTTAGTTCGAACATCATGTCCTTGTGATTTAATACGATGCAAGTTTGTTTGAACTTGATGTCCATTTGATTTTACACATGATACATATTTCATTTGGACAAGATATATATTTGGGTAACCATGATGTCCATTTGGTTTGAACATCAAGGTGAGAACATTAATCTGAAGAATGATCACTGTGAACCTGATGAAAATGATGATCATGATGAACATGATGATCATGATAACCATT